>CM034233.1:47500640-47503140 GCA_019916065.1 Vitellaria paradoxa | reverse complement strand
CATAGAGGCAAACTAATCAAGCATCATGTGTTTGCCCTAAGGGTCGTGGCATAGCGGCATCAGCCTTAAACCTTGGCACCCAACGGGTGTCCTTGGCATGCTTGCTAAAGGCAATCAGACACACCTTAGGCATCCCTTAGGGCACGGTCAACGTGGGCGGGTGATGGCAAAGAGCATTGCCAAGAGGCATTAGCAAGCCCCATAGGCCGCATTAGCAAGGCCACGAGGCACTAGCAAGCCCCGCGGGGCTTGCCAAGCACAAAGCCAAGGGGCGGGCCCGGCCACAAATCGGTATCCGAGAGCAAGGCAAAGGTATCCACGAGCAATGCCAAGAGAAATCGAATATGCCACGAAGTGTGGCCAACCTCATGGGCGACTGGGAGCAAAGCAATGGGGCATGTTGCGCCCATTGCCATGGGTCATTGCCCAAGCCCCATCGGTGTCAAAGAGAAAGGCAAAGAGGCATGGTGACCAACCCTAAAAAGTATTTGGGGTTCTACCTCTCAAGTGCAAGAGGGTAGTCCTAGTTTTAACTCGGTGAGTCCAAGGTCGAATTCACAAGGAGCCTATGCAATTCAGTCTCTAGGTTATTAAGGAAGTTCAAAATCTAGTTTTAAGCAAGCTAAGGAATTCAATTTAAAAAATCCTAAGGTTTAGCAAAGTTAAGACTCAATCCGAAACAAATAAACTAGCTAAATTTAAGAATTCAGGGTTTTAATGAAATATTTGAAATTTTTAGAAGTTCATCTAAATTTAAGAATACTATTCTAAACTTCACAATGAATTAATTATAACCAAATTAAATTAGATTGCAAACTTAATAGAAATAAGGTTCTTGATTCAACTTCAAGTCTTGTTCGAAAGTGTTTAAACGTTCATATTCAAAAACTCATACCAGTGATTTCATATGAATATGGTTAAGAATTTTTTGGTTTTGAATGTCTTCGAAACAAGTTAAAATAAGTTTAAATCAAGTAGATCCCTTCGAACGAAGTTTCACAACCCATGTGAAGGGATTACGAACATCCCAAGGTGTTTTCGTGAACTACCCTCTCTTGATTCGTTGAATCAAGAACTAGGGTTTATGCTAAAACCATTTCAAACAAAATAAAAACAATCAACAAGAACTCAAACAATCGATCTATTCTTTGAAATAAACAAAACATGCGATTAAAGAACATAACGAAATAGAACTTACAACTGAAATCGTTCGGAAAGAAAAATATTCAAAATCACAGCAATAAGGAAGAAAAGTGCTCCAAACGCCTCCATTAACAATCTTCAATCATGTAAAAATAGTCTCTAACTTAATCTAAAACTAATCTAATCTCGCCAAGTATCTCAGAAAATTGATGTAAAAAAAAGTTCCCTAGCGGCTGTGCATTAGCTTCTTTAATAGTTGCCCGAAAACCCTAAGAGGCGTGCTTCAAAACTGGGCTTCTGGATACATGGGCGTCCCGACCGTATGGAGGGGGGTCGAGACCACAGAATGGTTGTTTCTCATTTTAACTTACTATGGTCCCAACCATCTAGATAGGGGGTCCTGACCACCAAGTATCTTTTGTGTTGCTTCTTTTCCTTCTTCATGAAGATTCTTTAGGCTAGTATTGCTCATCTAAGGCAAGGTTTGGATCATGACTTTTTCTTCTTCTTCTAGGTTGTTTCCGTGGCTATAGGCTTCAATCTGTTTGCCAGTTTCTCTGCAATTAGAAAGATGGAAGCGTAAATGACAAGATAACACTAAAATTTCAAGTTTATTTATCCAAATGCAATAATAATTGTAAGAATAGGGAGTTTGTAATTACACTTTTTAAGTGTAATCACATGGCAAGCCCTTAGGCTTGTCCATCACACTGCCAAGGGGGTGGTGTGCTTGCCCGAAGGGCCGCTGGGAGGGTCATTCTGCCCCAATGCCAATTATGACTCCTCGGCCATGGGTAGTGTCCCCTCCTGGCACCCTAGAGAAGGCTCAAAATGCATATATAAGGGGGTGGGTGTCCTCAGCAGGGCTGGCACCGCATGTCGCGCCCCCCCAGCACTCACTGAGTGTCCTTGGCATGCTCCCCCAAGGTGATGGGGCACACCTTGGACTTCCCTGGACGACAAAGGGGCATAGCAAAAGGTATGGCAAGCCCCGTGGGTTGGCACGAGCAACGCCACAAGGCGCTGGCAAGCCACGAGAGCTTGCTAAGCACAAAGCCAAGGGGTGTGCCCAACCCCAAAACGGTGTCCAAAAATAAGGCAAAAGTGTCCACAAGCAACGCCAAGGGAAATTGAATATGCCACGGGGTATGGCCAACCCCGTGGGCGACCAAGAGCAAAGCAACGGGGTATGTCACGCCCATTGCCAAGGGGCATTAGCCAAGCCCCATCGGTGTCAAAGAGGAAGGCAAAGAGGCATGGCAAGCCCTTAGGCTTGTCCATCACGGTGCCAAGGGGGTGGTGTGTTTGCTCGAAGAGCCGCGGGTAAGGCCGTTGTGCCCCATTGCCCATTATGACT
>CM034233.1:47468140-47495640 GCA_019916065.1 Vitellaria paradoxa | reverse complement strand
TCTCTTCCAAGTATAGTGCCTCAGTAATTCTTGCACCAAGAATATGTTCTCAGCCATGCTCTTGCCCAGAACAAAAGCAGACTGAGCTTTGTCCACCAATTCCCACAATATAAGAGTTAGTCTGATGTTAAGTATCTTAGCTATCACCTTATAAACCACATTACAGCAGGAAATGGGCCTGCAATCCCACACCTTGCCAGCCTTTGGAGTTTTAGGAATTAAGGCAATCAAGGTGTGGTTAACTTGTTTAAGTAGCTATCCAGAATCAAAGAACTCTAGAATTGCTTGGCAAAAATCCTCTTCAACTATACCCTAAGTCTTCTTGAAGAAGCCAAAAGAGTAGCCATCTGGTCCCGGAGCTTTATCCTCTCCTATGAAAAAAAAGAGCTACTTTGATCTCTTCTCTTATAACTGGCTAACACAATCTTAAAGCTTGCTCCTCACTTACCATCGTCCCATCTTCAATAACAGATCTATCTATCCTGCTCCTACACATCTTGCTGCTTAACAAATCTTGGGAGAAGTCTACAAAGGTTTTATTTACTTACTGCTGTGAAGTTGTGACTACCCTATCATCAAGAGTTAAAGCAACCACTTGATTCTTCTCTCTATTACTTCTAATTAACTGATGGAAGTAGCTAGTATTTCTATCACTATTTTTCAAGTATCTAGCCTTAGACAGCTTAGCACAATAACTGAAGTCTACTTCTACCAGCCTTGTAGCCTCCTTCTTTGCCCCTACCATCTACTCCTACAACATAAGGTTATTAGGATCATCATGGAGTGCCTGTTGCAACCTTAACAACTCTGCTTCAGCTATTTTTGCCCTAACTGCTATGTGAGTATAGTGCTTTTTGTTCAGGTCCTTTAGGGGAGTCTTGAGGGCCTGTAACTTCCTGCAAAGGATAAACATTCTATAACCACTGAATTGCTTTCCCCAAGCCTGTTGTACTATACCTATAAAGTCTTCATGCTGAGTCCACATGTTAAAAAACTTAAAGGGCCTAGCATTTGTCTGAAATTGCTTAAACACTGTTACTATACAGTGGCCATGATCAAAGTGCAAACCTGGTAGTCCAAAATTAGCAAAGGCTGCCAGTCCCTGCTGCCTCCAATTTTCATTGACCATTGCCCTATCCAATTTGCTCCAAGTGGAATTGTTAGTCCAAGTTAAAAAGGAACCAAAGAACCTAAGGTCAGAAAAACCTATGGTCCTACAGCAGTGTAAGAAATCCCTGATTTCATAACTTGTGACTGGTCTTCCATTTCTCCTGTCATCAAAATCTAATAAGTTGTTGAAATCCCCCATGATCAGCCAAGGGAGATAATAGTATTGACATTAAACTGACATAAGCTGTCCCATAGCACTCTTCTATCTTTTAGTGAATTAAAAGCATAAACAAAACTCACTAAGAAAATGTTTGAAGTTACCAGACAAGTAACTTGGCAATGCATCACCTGCTCTGAGCTGGCTATAACCTCCAAATGCACCTTGACTGGATTCCACAGAATTAGGATCCTTCTAGTTAGTTGCTGCTAGAAGTTGTTTGCACACTTCCAGTTTGCAAACTTCCATCTAACATTCTCTTGAGCTTTACACTGCTTTAGTTGCATATCTATAATTCCCATAATATCTACCTTATATCTTCTTAGGTGCTCCAACATCCCCTTATGTTTCAAGGGATTGTCGAAGCCCTTTATGTTCCAGGAAGAAATGATCATTTAACAGGCATAGTGGAGGAGTCACCCCCCAATCTTGTACTAGAGCAAGGCTTGCTCTTGTCCCTTTTCTTAGACTTGTTCTTAGTTTTATACTTCCCAGTCTGGATGAAACCTTCTGTCTCCATATTATCAACTTCAGTTTGATCTTTTGTTTTTTAAGGCAGTTACGTCTAATAGTATGAAATGGGAATTTTGATCTTCATCCCTTTGCACCTCCTTGCCTTTTAAGCTTTTACCTGTACCTTGTTCTTCCCCAACTGTACTTGGAAGTTTATTTTGAGTGCTATCTGCAGTAGCTGCTTCCATAGCTTTCTTAGCTGCTTGCTCAGCTTTGCTAGTGGTGCCTCCTTCCCTTGACTGGTTACTTCCAACATTACCCTAACTTGCAAGTGAATGGCCTAATTGATCAGGGTTGGCTGGAACCTGTTGAATAAACTTACTTCTGTGCTCTGTCTCTACAGCATTTTGCTTCCTTAAGCTAGTGGGAATTGGCCTTCTACTGGTCATTTCAACTACCTTGGACTTGCAGACTCCAGTAGCATGTCCCACTTTCTTGCAGCTTGAGCAAAATGTGGTAGATTCTCATAATGGACTTCCTGCATCATTCTATCTCCATTTGGCAGCATAACTTCTATCTGCTTCACAATTTCCTTAGAGAAATCCACCTCCACTAGAGCTCTTGCAAAAGAGACTCTAGCTTTGGAAAATGTAAGCTAGTCTGCATAGACAGGTTTACCTAACCTGGAACATAGCCTACTAAGGGCCATTTTAGTCCATAATTCCAGTGGTAAGTTCCTAAATTGCACCCAAACTGGGAATTTGCAAATCTCCCCATCATCAAATTTGAAAAACCGTGGCATGGTCTTCAGCATAAGTGGCCGCCAAAGACCATATATGGTCTTTCTTACAGAACATTCAATTAATCCTCCTTACTATCAAACTTGAAGATGATCCAGTCGCTATTGTGAAAATGGACTGAAACCTTAACCTTCTAGCCTGAAATGATCTGCTATAGTGCCTTTTTCCCCAGGAACCTTCCTACAAAATATCCCACCAGACAGAAATTCCATGTGTACTGCTCTTCCTCCAAGTTTGCTTACGTAATTTGCATAGGACCTTTTGCTAAATTGAGATGTTGAAGTTTTGTGCCATTTGTGACTTGCCTGTTACCTACAAAAAGGCCGGCAAATGACTGCTTCTTCCTTATTTCCTCAATTCTATCCTTCAATGCTCCATCTCTAATAGGAACTGTTTCAGGGACTACAGAAATGGCATCATCACTGGAGCTGAGTTTACTCTCTGAATCCTCCTTTGTGTCCTCCTCACCAAGTGATTTGGATACTGTTACTGAGTTAGATTCAAACTCTGAGAGTTCTTCTTGCACTTCAGTAGCCCAACTGCGATAGCTCTTGTGCAATTCCAGTGGCCACCTAGTCTCATTACTGCCATCACCTATTGATTCCAGATCATCTTGCTATTTTGACTTCATTAGTTTGCTTAAGTTAGCCTTCATCTACTGTTTTTTCTTGTCCTTAGCCATAAGGAACGCAAACTTCATAGTAGGTTACTAATTGCAGCAAAATCCTTACATCAGCATCCCAACAGCTTCAATTCTCTAAGCAGAAAATACTGTAGCTCTCAGACCCAACCAAGTATGACCTAATCCTTTGAGAACTACAATTGACCCTTCCCCACTTGAAAAATCTGTTCTTGAGTCACCCAATTAATCACCGAATTGTCTGAATTGAAAAATCAAACCTTCCACCAATACTCTCGCGTAGAGAGAATTCAAATTACAACCCAGATTTTACTGTAGTAGTTAGCAATCGTGAATCCCAAAAAATAAGAATTGAGAGATGAATCAGAAGAGTATAATCAAACCAAGAAGTAGTTTGATTCAGTGGATTCCAGCCTTTAATACCTATAGTTCAGTATGGGATCAAATCGCGACCTACACAGCAGTTCACAGTAGCAGAACATCACGTTTCAGTGCACGAATTACTTTCACCAATTCTAGCTTTGAACAATCAGTAATCAGATGAACACAAGATGAAAGAGTAACTCAAAAACAGCTTCCATATTTGTTGAGCAGTAGTAATTCAAGGGAAAATGAGGTTCACCATGCAATCGCCACTTGTGAGCATCTCTCTCTAACTCAACTCGACTTGACTGAGAGCTCTAAAAGGGGAGTTAGTAGTGAAGCCTGCTTCTGACGAAAAATTGAGAGCTCTTTCTTGATTCTATGGGTGGTGGTGCATGGTCATTCTTAGTTGGTGGAGCGATTTGTTTGGTTAATTCCGTTAATGAACAAGACCTCAACGTACTAACTAGCTATGTGGAGGCAACCCTCTACAGCTAGCTTCTTAGAGGGACTATAGCCTTTCAGGCCACGAAAGTTTGAGGCAATAACAGGTCTGTGATGCCCTTAGATATTCTGGACCGCACGCGCACTACACTGATGTACTCAACGAGTCTATAGCCTTGTCTAATAGGCCCGGGTAATATTTGAAATTTCATCGTGATGGGGATAGATCATTGCAATTGTTGGTCTTCAACGAGAAATTCCTAGTAAGCGCGAGTCATCAGCTCGCGTTGACTACATCCCTGCCCTTTGTACACACTGCCTGTTGCTCCTCCCAATTGAATGGTCCGGTGAAGTGTTTGGATTGCGACGACATGGGCGGTTTGTTGCCAGCGACATCGTGAGAAATCCATTAAACCTTATCATTTAGAGAAATGAGAAGTCATAACAAGGTTTCCGTAGGTGAACCTGCGGAAGGATCATTGTCGAAACCTACCAAGTAGAACAACTCGCAAACTTGCATAAGAACCACCGAGGGTCCTTGTACCCCTCGCCAAGTGTGCTCCTAAATTGCGTTGCCTCGGCTAAAAACTAACCCCGATGCGAATTGCATCAAGGAACTTTAATAAGAGGAGTGCCCCCTGCTCTCGTTCGAGAGTGTGAAGTTACGGGGGCTAGCTGCATCTTTTCGTGAACATAACGACTCTCGGCAACAGATATCTCGGCTCTCGCATTGATGAAGAACGTAGCAAAATGCGATACTTGGTGTGAATTACAGAATCCCGTGAACCATCGAGTCTTTAAACGCAATACGAGATCGAGTTATTGCAGAATCATTACAGAATCCCGCAATGCGAGATTGATGGGGGCAGATTTTGGCCCCCTGTGTGCGCTGGTGCATAGTCAGCCTAAATATGAGTCCCAGGCGACAAATGTCAAGACGAGTGGTGGATGTGATACCCTTGATGTGGGCGGGGGATGACAAAAGGGCATGGCAAAAGGCATGGCAAGCCCCGTGGGTTAGCACGAGCAACACCACGAGGCGCTGGCAAGCCATGGGGGCTTGCCAAGCACAAAGCCAAAGGGTGTGCCCAGCCCCAAAATGGCATCCGAGAATAAGGCAAAGGTCTCCATGAGCAATGTTAAGGGAAATCGAATATGCCACGGGGTGTGGCCAACCCCGTGGGCGTCCAACAGCAAAGCAATGGGGCATGTCACGCCCATTGCCAAGTGGCATTGGCCAAGCCCCATCGGTGTCAAAAAGGAAGGTAAAGAGGCATGGCAAGCCCTTGGGCTTGTCCATCACGGTGCTAAGGGGGTGGTCTATTTGCCCGAAAGGCCGCGGGGAGGGCCGTTATGCCCCAATGCCCATTATGATTCTTTGGCCATGGGTAGTGTCCCCTCCTGGCACCCTGGGGAAGGCTCAAAATGCATATATAAGGGGGTAGGTGTCCTCAGCAGGGCTAGCACCACATGTCGCGCCCCCGGCACTCACTAAGTGTCCTTGGCATGCTCCCCTGAGGTGATGAGGCACACCTTGGGCTTCCCTAGACGTGGGTAGGGGATGACAAAGGGGCATGGCAAGCCACGTGGGTTGGCATGAGCAACGCTACAGGGTGCTGGCAAGCCACGGGGGCTTGCCAACCACAAAGCCAAGAGGTGTGCCCGGCCCTAAAATGGTGTCCAAGAACAAGGTAAAATTGTCCACGAGTAATGCCAAGGGAAATCGAATATGCCACGAGGTGTGGCCAACCCCATGGGCGACCAGGAGCAAACCAATGGGGCACGTCACTCCCATTGCTAAAAGGCATTGGCCAAGCCCCATCGATGTCAAAGAGGAAAGAAAAGAGGCATGGCAAGCCCTTGGGCTTGTCTATCACGGTGCCAAGGGGCGCTGGCAAGCCATGGGGGCTTACCAAGCACAAAGCCAAGTGGTGTGCCCAGCCCCAAATCGGTGTAAAAAGGGATTAAAAATAGGCATGGCAAGTCGTTTGGGGCTTGTCCAGGGCCGAGGTGAGGCGGTCATATGTTTGCCTAAGGGGCTGTGTGGGGGTCCTTGTGCCCATAAAGCCCTTTATGACTCTTCGACCATGGGTAATGTTCTTTCTTGGCACTCTAAAGATGGCTCAAAATGTATATATAAGGGGGTGGGTGTTCTCAACAAGGCTGGCACCGCAAGCCATGCTCCCCGGCACTCGTTGAGTGTCCTTGGCATGCTCCCCCAAGGTGATAGGGCACACCATGGGCATCCCTCAGCCCACGATTGACGTTGGTGGGGGATGACAAAGGGGCATTGCCAAATGACAAGGCAAGCCCCGTGGGTTACTACGTGTAATGCCACGGGCTGCTGGCAAGGCGTAAGTCTTGGCAAGCACAAAGCTATAGGGCATGGCCAGTCCCAATTTGGTATTTGGGAACAATGAAAAGGAATCCAAGAGCAACGCATTGAAAAATTGAAATGCCACAGGGCATGGCCAACCCCGTCGGCGACCGAGGGCAATGCAATGAGGCATGTCATGCTCATTGCCAAAGGGCATGGCCAACCCCAATTTGGTATTCGAGAACAATGCAAGGGTATCCAAGAGCAATGCAATGAAAAATTGAAATGCCACGGGGCATGGCCAGCCTCGTCGGCGACCGAGAGCGATGTAATGAGGCATGTCACACTCATTGCCAAGGGGATGGCCAAGCCCCATCGGTGTCGAAAAGCAAAGTAAAGAGGCATGGCAAGCCATTGGGCCTATTAAGTACAATGCCATGAACCCACCAGAGATAAGCAAAGGGGTGCCCAAGCACACACCCATCAGAGATAACGATGTTCAAAATTGATCGTTGCCCCTTTAGTAAGTGGTCAGTTTGTGGCGTGGGCAATCTTTAGGCTTCATTCGGGGCATGGACAGCTTGATGAATTATCAGCTTGAAGTGTCCTTGGGAAGTCTGGGGCTTCGCTCACTGTCACTAGTCAGCTCTCCAAATATGAAACACCCAAAATTGACGGTTGTCCCTTTTCGGAATGGCAGGCTTGTGGTGTGGGCTAGCCTTGGTCTTCACTCGGGGCATAGGCAGCTTGATGAATTATCAATGCTCAAAGTGCCCTCTCGAGGAAGCTCGAGACATCACTCACTATCATGGGTCAGCTCGACTTATTCTCGCACCACGTAGTGCTGGCTTCGTTTTCCTTCAATATCTTTTCATGCTTGGAGGGCCAAACTCGTAGTTCGTTGAGGAGTGTTTTGGTTGGAGGAGAGTTATTGCATAGTGTACATCATGGTGTGTGAGTGGTGATGGAATTGTGCACGTCGGTTGGATCTCTGCTTGTAGAGCGAACTTCCCTTGTCCATTCCCCTTCAGTCAACGCTTCAAGAGCAATTCATGCCTTGAGCATGTTGGTGTTCCTGTGTTAGATACATCATATGATGGAAATTGACCCCGAATAAGTCTCAATTTTTGCTCGTCACCACTTTGCGGTGTTAGATTGGCGTGGAAGTGTTACCCATGCCTTCTTGAACGCTTCACCTCATCACGTTGCGATCATGGCCCATGGGTTGTTGCTCGAGCTCTCGGATACGGAACTTTTGAATAGTGCACGGTATATTTCTGCTGTGTACCCCCAATGCATTCATCGCTCGATGCGTACGACAGTTGTGCCCGTCTTTGTCCCTTTAACTAGTTTAGATGGGCTCATGCAGTGCCGAAGTTACCAAGGAATGCTACCTGGTTGATCCTGCCAATAGTCATATGCTTGTCTCAAAAATTAAGCCATGCATGTGTAAGTATGAACTAATTCAGACTATGAAACTGCGAATGGCTCATTAAATCAGTTATAGTTTGTTTAATGGTATCTACAACTCGGATAACCGTAGTTATTCTAGAGCTAATACGTGCAACAAATCTCGACTTCTGGAAGGGATGCATTTATTAGATAAAAGGTTAACGCGAGCTTATCCCTTTACTCTGATGATTCATGATAACTCAACGGATTACACGGCCCTTGTGCCAACGGCGCATCATTCAAATTTCTGCCCTATCAACTTTCGATGGTAGGATAGTGGCCTACTATGATGGTGACGGGTGGCGGAAAATTAGGGCTCGATTCTAGAGAAGGAGCCTGAGAAACGGCTACCACATCCAAGGAAGGCAGCAGGCATGCAAATTACCCAATCCTGACACGGGGAGGTAGTGACAATAAATAACAATACCGGGCTCATTGAGTCTAGTTATTGGAATGAGTACAATCTAAATCCCTTAACGATGATCCATTTGAGGGCAAGGCTGGTGCCAGCAGCCGCGGTAATTCCAGCTCCAATAGTGTATATTTAAGTTGTTGCAGTTAAAAAGCTCGTAGTTGGACTTTGGGGTGGGTCGACTGATCCGTCCTTGGGTGTGCATCGATCGTCTCGTCCCTTCTGCCGACAATGCGCTCCTGGCCTTAATTGGCCAGGTCGTGCCTCCGGCGTTGTTACTTTGAAGAAATTAGAGTGCTCAAAGCAAGCCTACACTCTGGATACATTAGCATAGGATAACATCATAGGATTTTGATCCTATTACGTTGGCCTTCGGGATCAGAGTAATGATTAATAAGGACAGTCGGGGGCATTCGTATTTCATAGTTAGAAGTGAAATTCTTGGATTTATGAAAGACGAACAACTGCGAAAGCATTTGCCAAGGATGTTTTCATTAATCAAGAATGAAAGTTGGGGGCTCGAAGACAATCAGATACCATCTTAGTCTCAACCATAAACGATGCCGATCAAGGATCAGTGGATGTTTCTTTTAGGACTCTGCGGGCACCTTATGAGAAATCAAAGAGTTTGACTTCCGGGGGGAGTATGGTCGTAAGGCTAAAACTTAAAGGAATTGACAAAAGGGCACCACCAGGAGTGGAGCCTGTGGCTTAATTTGACCCAACACGGAGAAACTTACCAGGTCCAAACATAGTAAGAATTGACAGACTGAGAGCTCTTTCTTTTTTTTGATCTATAAATAAATGTATTCATTGATCAAAAATTATGTACATTAATCTAACCTTACTCTAGGTGTAGCCATGAGTAGGTTGATTCCATTATCCCAACATTGCATTCTACAACATCCAAATACAAAAAATATTCATTCCCAACTATAATATCATAGTAACTCATTCCCAGAAATGTTTGGGTACAAGAAACTTAGAATTCTATATACTTAGACTTGAATCTTCCTGATTACCACTTTTAGTGCCCTCCTTTTGTCCTCAAACAAAGCCAAATTTCTAGTCTCCGAGATGGTGTAGACTGTGGCAGCTAGACTGATCTTTTTGGCTCTTGATTGTATGCCCGTTCCTCTAGCTTCCTTGATCAACCATTTGATGGCAGCTTTGAGTGTGGAAGGTGTCCTAGAAATCCTTAGCCGGCTTTTAATTGCTCTCCAAACCTGAGCAACAAAGTGGCATTCAAAAAATAGGTGGCTAACAGATTCCTCTACTGCATTGCATTGTGCACATTGCCTGTCCACTGCTGGGAATTTATCTCTGGTTCTTAGTTTCTCCTTTATTGCTAACCAAAGATTGAAGGCATGTTTTGGCATGATACTATTATTCCAGACCACTTTTGCCCGTTTGCTGGACTATCATTTAGCTCTGAAAAACTCATAGGCTTTTTTTGTGCTCAGCTTGCCTTGAGTCAACCAACTTTGCATCTGTTGCTGCGCAGCTTGGCTGGATCCTTCCCTACTGCATATCTCATCTCTTATGCTCATAATCATCTTCAATAGAAGGGAATCCTGTTTTCTCACCTAGTAATCCCATAAGGAGGTATTCATGAAATAAAAGTGATGTATCCATCGGACCCACAAGAAATCCTTTTTGGAGTGGAAGTCCCATAGGGACTTGGACAACAATGCTTTATTCCAAGTCTTCAAACATTTTATTCCCAGCCCACCTTCTTTTCTTGGTAAGTAGACCATTTCCCAGCTAACTAATAGCTTCTTTTGATAAAAGCTTTTCCTTCCCCACAAGAAATTTTTGCACAAGCCAGTGACTCTATGTCTGATTACTTTCGGAATAGGGAGAATGGATAGCCAAAAACATTCTACCCCCTGCAGCACTGATTTTACCAGCTCAGTCCTACCAGCATAGGACAGTGAGTTCCCTGCCCATGAATCAACATTGTCTGCAATCTTAGCCACAAAAGGATTGTATTGGGGTACAGTCAGCCTTGATGCAACCACTAGAATTCCCAAGTATTTGAAAGGGAATCTACCTCCCTTAAGACCTGTTAAGGCCTTCATTTCCTCCAGGGCCTTACTGTTAATACCAGCTGCAAAAAGACTTGACTTCTCCATGTTTGCTTTAAGACCTAAGTTGCTGCCAAATTCTATTAGTTTGCCCCTAATTAAGGAGATGGAAGGAACATCACCTCTAGCAAGTAGGATCAGATCATCAGCAAAGACCAAGTGGTTAAGTCCCAAGACTTTACACTTTGGGTGAAAATTGAAGTCTTCATTTTCTTTCAATCTGGCCAGGCTCCTTGAGAGATATTCCATACACAACACAAATAAGGCTGGGGATAGAGGATCCCCCTGCCTCAGTCCTCTCTGGCCTTTAAAGAAACCATGCATTGAGCCATTAATGCAGAGTGAAAAAGAAGTGGCGGAAATGCATTGCATAATCCAACCAACATCAAGTTTTGGTATCTTAAAGGCTTTAAAAAGGTCCTCAACAAATTCCCATTCAACTGTATCATAGGCATTTCTTAGATCAATCTTCAACATGCATCTAGGGGAAATCATTCTCCATGTGTAGTGTCTCATCAATTCTTGCACCAGAAATATGTTATCTGTCATGGATCTCTTAGGAACAAAGGCAGACTAAGCCTTGTCCACTAGCACTTCCAAAATTAGAGTAATCCTTATGTTTAGGATCTTAGCAATTACCTTGTAGGTCACATTGCAGCAAGAAATTGGTTTGAACTCCCCTACTTTAGTGGTCTTGGTGGTTTTTGAAATTAGAGCTATCAATGTATGATTCATCTGTTTTAACAACTGACTAGATTTAAAGAATTCCAAGACAGGTAGACAAAAATCCTTACCTACAACATTCCATGCTTTTTTGAAGAATCCTGATGAAAACCCATCTGGTCTAGGGGCTTTATCCTCTCCTATAGAGAAGAGGGCTTCTTTAATTTCCTCTCTAGTAACTGGTTGAGTTAGCTTTTGGCCTTGGTCTTCACTGATCAGCTGACCATCTTCAATAACAGCCTTGTCCAACTGAGTTCTATCCTGCTTGCTACCTAGCAAGTGTTGATAATATTCCACAAAAGCATTATAAACCTGTTGTTGAGAAGTAGCGACAACCCCATTGTCAAGAGTTACAGCAATAATTTGGTTTTTCTCTTTATTCCTTCTTATCAGCTAGTGAAAATAACTTGTTCCTCTATCACTATTCTTAAGGTACTTATTCTTGGTCAATTGGGCACAGAAACTTCTATCAACTTCAACCAACCTTATTGCTTCTTTCTTTGCAGCAGCCACCTGTGTCTGTAGTGCAACATTACTAGGATCATCATGCAAATCCTATTGCAATCTTTGGAATTCCACCTCTGCTGTCTCTGCTCTAATTGAAATGTGCCCAAAATGCATTTGTTAAGCTGCTTGAGGGGAGCCTTGAGTGCCTGCAGTTTCTTGCAGAGGATAAACATCCTGCTACCTCTGTAATTCTTGCTCCATATCTGCTGAACCATGCCTATAAAATCCTCATGTTGAGTCCACATGTTGAAAATTTTGAAAGGCCTAACAGCTAACTGATCTTCTTCTAAAAGTGTAACAGTGTAATGGGCATGATCTGAGTGTAGACCTAGCAGACCAAAATTAGCAAAGGCTCTCCATCCCATTTGCTTCCCTTGGTCATTGACCATGGCCCTGTCCAACTTGCTCCAAGTAGAGTTGTTTGTCCACGTTAAAAAAAAAAAAAAAAAAAAAAAAAAAAACTATAAATCTGAGGTCTGAGAAACCAATAGTTCTACAGCACTGCACAAAATCTCCTGTAAATCTGAGGTCTGAGAAGCCAATAGTTCTGCAACACTGCACAAAATCTCTTGTTTCATAGCTGGTGACTAGATTGATCAGTGACATCTGATTTTGTTTTTCCTGCTGCTTTCCCCCCTTGCATTTCCTTCTGTTACAGGGTTGCCATTATCCTCGGTCATAGGAGTCCCTTAACTGTTTGCATTTCCAGCCTTTCCCTTATCTTTCCCTTCATTCATCTGATTCTTGCAAGTCTTTAAGGAGTGTCCAACTCTTTTGCAGTGGGAACAAAATTGAGGGAGGTTCTCATAAAAGACCTCCTGTACCATTCTGCTCCCATTGGGAAGAATTACTTCAAAGGCTTTAACAACCTCCTTTGCTACTTCTATTTCCACCAATATTTTAGCATAAGAGACTCTTGCTTTGGAGGAAGTTAATTGATCAGTATAGACCGGCTTCCCAATCTTAGAGCACTGCCTACTCAGGGCCATTTTGGTCCATAACTCCAAAGGGAGGTTCCTCAATTGTACTCAAACAGGAAACGTGCTCAAGTCCTCATTTTCAAACTTAAAAAACCTTGGCATCAATTTAAGCAGGATGGGCCTTCCACATATCATGTATGGACCCTCTCACAACACTTTGATTAGGCTATCTTCATTCTCGAACTTAAAGATAATCCACCCACTACTATGGAAGTGGATGGCTACCTTGACCTTCCCAGAAGAAGTAATTTGCTGCAGAGCTGTCTTACCTAGGAACCGATCAGCAAAGTAACCCACAAGACAATGCTTCCACACATTTTGCTCCTCCTCAAGGTCTGAATCGAAAATTTTAACAAGCCCTTCATCACTTTCTAAGTGCTGCAACTTTGTACCATTAGTAGGTTGCCCGCTCCCTGCAAACAAGTTAGCAAACGAAGGTCTGCTCTTTGCTGTAGTTTCATTTTTCTTCAGTGCATCTACTATAATAGGAACTATTTCTGGAACCATTGAAATGTTTTCACTCTCAGATTGAGCAGCAAGAGGATCATCCATGGTGTCCTCCTCTCATAGAGATTTGGAAATTGACTTAGATTCAATATCATAATCTGAGCCATCCTCTGTTGATTATTCACTCCATCAAGAGCCCTTTTTGGCCAGTTCAATTGCTTGAGCATCTCCCTGGATTTCTTTCACTAGTTCTTTCAAATTTAGTTGGTTCTTCTTCATTTGTTTTTGTAAAGAATCACTGCTCTGTAATTTTTTGGTCCCCTTCCCCATTAGCTTAACAGATGAGGAACTGGTCACTATTCAGCAGATTTACAGCAAATGGGTTGCTCCAGCCCGTAAGCACTGAGATTGGTCCTTTACAACTTAGAAATTCAACACCCAGGTCACCAAATTGAACACTAAAATACCTGATTTGAAGATTCAAATGGATCTGCACTGGTCCAGCTAGCCCACGCAAGAAGAATTTGAATTTCAAACCTCAAGTTACTGTAGCACTCAGTAGTTACCAGAGCCCTAACCAAGGATGGAGAGATGATGAATGATGATCAGATGGAGCCAGGGAACAGATTACTAGAGGCGATTTAGCCTTTAACCACTGTATCCCAAAGGAGGCCAATTCACAATCAACATAACAGCTTACTGCAGATGCCACTCTCCATTTATAGATTCACAAACCAGCTTTACTACTTTCAATTAGTGATCCACCATAAGAGAGAGTAGATTCTGATCAGTATACAAAGGGATGAGCAACTGAAATTTACCAGGAGCAGTGAGCTTCCATGGAATCTCAGTGAGCTTCCATGGTGGTGCATGGCCGTTCTTAATTGAGAGCTCTTTCTTGATTCTATGGGTGGTGGTGCATGGCCGTACTTAGTTGGTGGAGCGATTTGTCTGGTTAATTCCGTTAACAAACGAGACCTCAGCCTGCTAACTAGCTATGTGGAAGTGACCCTCAACAGCTAGCTTCTTAGAGGGACTATAGCCTTTCAGGCCACGGAAGTTTGAGGCAATAACAAGTCTGTGATGCCCTTAGATGTTATGGGCTACACGCGTGCTACACTAATGTATTCAACGAGTCTATAGCCTTGGCCAACAGGCTAGGGTAATCTTTGAAATTTCATCGTGATAGGGATAGATCATTGCAATTGTTGGTCTTCAACGAGGAATTCCTAGTAAACGCGAGTCATCAGCTCGCGTTGAATACGTCCCTGCCCTTTGTACACATCGCCCGTCGCTCCTACCGATTGAATGGTCTAGTGAAGTGTTCAGATCGCGGTGACATGGGCAGTTTGCTACCGGTGACGTCGCGAGAAGTCCACTGAACCTTATCATCTAGAGGAAGGAGAAGTCATAACAAGGTTTTCGTAGGTGAACCTACGGAAGGATCATTATCGAAACCTACCAAGTAGAACAACCCGCAAACTTGTATAGCAACCACCGGGGGTCTTTGTGCCTCTTGCCAGGTACGCCCCTAAATTGTGTTGCCTTGGCTAAAAACTAACCCCAACGCAAATTGCGTCAATGACCTTTAACAAGAGGAGTACCCCCTACTCTCGTTCACGAGTGTGAAGTTACAGGGGCTAGTTACATCTTTTCATGAACATAACGACTCTCAACAACAGATATCTCGGCTCTCGCATCAATGAAGAATGTAGCAAAATGCAATTCTTGGTGTGAATTGCAGAATCCCATGAACCATCGAGTCTTTGAATGCAAGTTGCGCCCGAAGCCATTAGGTCGAGGGCACACCTGCCTGAGCGTCTCGCATTGCGTCACCCCCCACCCTGTGCCCGCAAAGGGTTCTTAGGTCGATGGGGGCAGATTTTGGCCCCCCATGTGCGCTAGTGCGCGGTCAGCCTAAATATGAGTCCCAGGCAACAAATGTCACGATGAGTGGTGGATGTGATACCCTTGCGTCATGTCGTGCACCTCTTAATCCCCTTAGTTGTTTTGTTTTTGACCCTGAAGCACCGTTTCTACGAAGCCTTGACCGCGACCCCAGGTCAGGCAGGATTACCCGCTGAGTTTAAGCATATCAATAAGCAAAGGAAAAGAAACTTACAAGGATTCCCTTAGTAACAGCAAGCGAACCAATAATAGCCCAGCTTGAAAATTGATTACACTTGAAAAGTGTAATTACAAACTCTATATTTAGATACATTATAATGCATTTGAATGGTTAAATTTAAAGTTTTGACATTATTTTGTAACTTACAAGTTTTATTATCATATTTGTAGGGAAATGGATGAGAAAAGTGAAGTTAGTAGTGTTAGAGAAGGCTTAGAAGACGAAGGAGGAGTTGTGGTTCAAGCTTCATCAAAGATGGTTTGGACCAAACCAAGGACTCAGAGCGAAAGAGAAAGAAAAATGGAGCAACCAAGGTTCTGGGGTCCGAACCCCTCCTCAAAAGGGTCCGAACCACAGTGAAGGAAGTTGAAAAATTGATGTTCTAGGGTCCAGACCCCTCCCCAAAGGGTCCGGACCCCAACAAAGCCCTGGCGTGCATTTTACTTCATTTTTCTAGGGTTTTTCTTAACCTATATATATCACCTTTGTACAGCTGAACAAAGGACGTCTCCCTAATACTTTTTAATATATTTCTTGAGAGCTTTGAGTGTTTTTACATTGTTTTAAGGGAACATTTATGGATTTGTTAGATGTTTGCTTGTTCTTGGTCGCATTACTCTTTCATTACGTAGTTTCAAAGTTACTTTCCTTGTAAGTTGACTTTTGTTTCATTAATTTAAAATATGATTTATTGTTTTCCAGTGGTAGATCTAATGTTCATGCTTACGTTTATTGCTTTCATTTTGTTTAAAACTATGTTAGCATAGAAACCCTAGTTCTTGGTTCACGAATCAAGGAAGGGTAGTTCATGAAACACTCTAGGGTGCACGTAGACCTTTCGCATGGGTTACAAAAGCACATGCGAAGGTCTCTATGATTTTAAAACCTATTTTTACTTGATTCGAAAACATTCGAAAACAAAAGTCTTTAATCATATTCATTTGAAATCACTGATACTGATTTTTGGGTTAAATGTTCTCTACACTTTTGAAACAAGTTAAGAGTAGGATTTAATTTAAATTTTGATTTCGTTTGTTTAGAAAACCTTCAAAAACAAAGATCTTTAACCATATTCGCTTGAAATCACTAGTACTGATCTTTGATTTTTATGTTTTTAACACTTTCTAAACCAAACCCTAATTTAGAATTGAACCTAAACACCCCAGAGTGAAGTAGTGAAATACCTGGACTTGTGAGTTGAACCAAGAACCATTTTTATTATCAAGTTTCATTATGCAATTTAATTCGTTGCAATATTTAATTCTCCTTAAATTTTAGAATTTAATTTGAATTTAAATTTACAAAATTGCATTGTGAACTGCCTTAATAGAATTAATTTAATTTTAGCTTAAATTTTAATTCTGCAAAACCATAAGAATTAGTTCCAATTGAAAATCAAACTTTAGTTGCGTTAGGTTTTAAATTTGTCTTACAACCTAGAAACTGAATAACATAGGCTCCCTGTGAATTCGACCTTGAACTCACCGAGTTAAAACTGCTACTACCCTCTTGCACTTAAAAGGTAAAACTCGAACATATTTTAGGGTTGGTCAAGTTTTTGGTGCCGTTGCCGGGGAGCCAAAAATTTAGTTTTTAGGTTGTTTCTATTTTTGTTTATTTTTATTCATTTTAGGTGAGTTTATTTTCTTTTCTCTTTAAAAAAAAATTGAAAATCCAAAATTTTTAAAGTGTATGCAACTTAGATCAGCTAGGGTAATTGTAGCAGAATCTGAACTAGAAGACCCTCCTTATCTTCCTGAATCCATTCCCACGAATTCATATTCCATAGTTTCACTTACCACTTCATCATTTCTCTGAATGGCTGATTTAAGAGGGGAAAGTAGTGAACATGGGGATAATGAACCCTAAGAGGTTCCAGGTTTCATTCCCTTGAAAGATCACCTCAATCCTGTTAGGCAAATTACACCTTCATGTATAATCTTGCCTTTGAATAGAGGGAACTTCACTCTTAGGCCAGGAATCATCCAACTTCTTCCCACTTTCCATGGCCTTGATTCTGAAAATCCTTATAACCATCTTAGGGAGTTCGAGGAAGTGAGCAACACGTGTGTTGATCACAATGTCAATGAGGACGTTGTACGTCTTCAACTCTTTCCCTTTTCTCTAAAGGACAAAGCCAAGTTCTGGCTTAATTCCCTTTGCCCACATTCTATTGGAACGTGGTGTGAGATGCAAACTGAGTTTCTTAAGAAATATTTCCCAACCCAGAAAACTCAGTACTACAGGCGACAGATTACCACTTTCTCTTGTAAACCTAATGAGAATTTATGTCGAGCCTGGGAAAGGTTTAAGGACCTCTTAATGGCTTGCCCTCACCATGGTTTTGAACCATGGAGGTTAGTGAGCATCTTCCATGAATCTCTAACTCCTAGTCTTAAGCAACTAGTATCTACCATGTGTAATGGAACCCTATTTGATAAGACTGCAGAGAAGACCATGGATTTCTTTGACATGGTGGCTGAAGATTCCAATGATTGGGAAAGAGGACCTCCTTCATCTTCTGAACATAGGAATCCCATACCTAGTGGTCAGTTGACATTAAGTGAGAGGGATGATTTGAGTGCTAGGATATCCGCATTACAACGTAAGTTAGATTCCCTAGAACTTAAGAATAAGGAGAAGTTGGTGGAAGCACAAATGGTATGTTGGGCATGTAACCAAGTAGGACATGATCCTAATTCATGTCCAGAGCTTCCTTTACTTAAGGAAGTAGCTTATGGCCATGCTTATGTTAATAACACTCAGAACCGACCATTCCAAAATAGAGGCCAGGGTAACACCTCTTACCCACAAGGTGGGAACGTTAAGTATCAAGGGGAAAATCAACATCCCAATGCTTATCATCAAGGATGGAAAAATCATCTAGGTTTTGGGTGAAAAAATGATAATCAAAACCAACCATTCCAACCTCCTCCTTTACCACCACCTCAATATCAACAGCCCAATCCTGTTGCATATCAACCTCCCCAGAAGAGATCATTTGAGGAATCTGTTCAACAATTTATGCAACAATAAGTAATTATCAATGACAATCTGTCTAGGGCCTTAGATGATATTAGAGGACAAGTCTCTAAGATTACGCAAGCTATGAGTATTACTCCAAGTGGTACACTTCCTTTACAGACTTTCCCAAACCCAAAAGGTTAGGTAAACATTGCTGAATCCTCTACTTTTGGTACTACTTCACATGCACAGGTGCAATCTATCACCACTTTAAGAAGTGGGAGGGAGATTCACAAACCTGATGATCCTAGAGTTAATGCACTAGATGTTAAATTAGGAAAGAAAGGTAGTGAGGAAGTAGAAGAGCCGAGTGAGGTAAAGGGTGAGAAAGAGAAAGAGAGAGAAACCAGCAATAGTTAGAAGCCAATAGTTGAGAGTAAGAATAGTGAAAAAGAGGCAAAAAGTAAAGAGAAAGTGAAAGAACCTACTATGGGAACTTCAGGTAGGCATGAGAAAGAAATAGATAGTTACACACCTCAACCACTGTTCCCCCAAAGGTTAGGAAAGGGAAAGAATGAGATGTTGAATTCTGAGATCTTAGAGGTTTTTAAACAAGTTAGAATCAACATCTCATTACTTGAAGCCATTAAGCAGAATCCATCTTACGCTAAGTTTCTTAGGGATATGTGTACTGTTAAGAGAAAGCTTAATGTCAAGGAAAAAGCTTTCTTGACTGAACAAGTTAGTGCCATTATCCAGCGTGATACACCTCCCAAATATAAAGATCCTGGTTGTCCAACAATTTCATGTGGAATAGGGGATCACATCATTGATAAAGCTCTACTTGACCTAGGTGCTAGTGTCAACCTATTGCCCTATACGGTTTACAAACAATTAGGATTAGGTAAGCTGAAACCTACTAGGATAACTTTGCAACTGGCTGACTGCTTAGTCAAAATGCCAAGAGGTATAGTAGAGGATGTGTTAGTTCAAGTAGACAAATTCTACTTCCTTATTGATTTTATAGTGTTGGATACCCAGCCTGTTAAAAATCCTTCCCATTCCATTCAAGTGATCTTAGGTAGACCATTCTTTGCTACTACTAATGCTGTGATTAATTGTAGAAGCAGAGTTATGAAGCTATCTTTTGGGAATATGACCGTAGAAATGAATATTTTCAAGGTAGGCAAACAAATGGGAGAATTTGAGGATGTTAGGGAAGTAGATATAATTCATGCTTTAAGTGAGAAATACTTTGAGAAGAATTATATCGAGGACTCTCTAGAACGAGCTTTAGTAAGAAATGAAATGTGCGAGGCTTTAGATGGAGAGAACTTTGTGGAGAGTGACAAAGTGATAAGTGATAGAGACGAGGTTATGGCAATTAATAGTTGGGTACCTGTGTTTGAATCTTTGAAACCATCCTTGATTAAACCCAAGCCATCAGTGGAATGTCCTTCGTGTCCCCCTAAGAAACCTTTACCCAGTGAACTAAAATATGCATTTTTAGGAGAGGGTGAGATGTTCCCAGTGGTCATTTCTTCAAGGTTAGAAGAAGTTCAGGAAAAGAAGTTACTAGCAGTTTTAAGTGTTCATAGAAAGGCCTTGGGATGGACAGTGGCTGATCTTCGAGGTATTAGTCCCTTAGTGTGTACTCATCATATATACCTTGAAGATGAGGCCAAACCAGTAAGGCAAATGCAAAGAAGACTAAACCCCAACATGAAAGAGGTGGTAAAAGGGAAAGTGCTTAAATTACTTGATGCTGGTATCATTTACCCCATCTCTAACTCAAAGTGGGTGAGCCCCACTCAGGTAGTTCCTAAAAAGTTTGGTGTCACTGTAGTGGAGAATGAGAAAGGAAAGTTAGTACCTCAACGCACTCAGACTGGGTGGCGTATGTGTATTGACTATAGGCGGTTGAACGCAGTAACACGCAAGGACCATTTCCCACTTCCCTTTCTAGACCAAATACATGAGAGAGTAGCGGGAAGATCTTTTTACTGTTTTCTTGATGGATACTCGGGGTATAATCAGGTTGAAATAGCATTAGAGGACCAAGAGAAGACCACCTTCACATGTCCCTTCGGCACTTTTGCATATAGACGCATTCCATTTGGATTATCCAATGCACCTTCAACCTTCCAAAGGTGTGTAATGAGCGTCTTTAGTGATATGGTTGAGCAGTTTTTAGAGGTTTTCATGGATGATTTCTCCGTTTATGGAGATACTTTTGATGAGTGCTTGACCAATCTTGAAAAGGTGTTAGTACGATGTGAGGAGAGTAACTTGGTGTTAAATTAGGAAAAGTGCCAGTTTATGGTACAACAGGGGATTGTTTTAGGGCATAGAGTATCATGTCGAGGAATCGAAGTAGACAAAGATAAAGTGGAACTTATTCAAAACTTACCTACCCCTCGATGTGTGAAGGACGTACGATCGTTCCTGGGACATGCTGGGTTTTACCAGCGATTCATTTAGTCCTTTAGTTCCATTGCTTGCCCCCTATGCTCTCTATTGTCTAATGATGTTCCATTTGAATGGACATCTTCATGTCAAGGGGCATTTGATAGACTTAAACAATTGCTCAGCACCGCTCCTATTATGCAAAGTCCGGATTGGTCTCTACCATTCGAGCTTATGTGTGACGCTAGTGATTTTGCAGCGGGTGCAATTTTAGGGCAACAAAAAGAATGAAAACTTTATGTTATTTACTACGCTAGTAAGACCTTGAATGAAGCTCAAGTTAACTATACCACCACTAAAAAAAAGCTTCTAGCGGTAGTTTTTGCCCTGGATAAGTTTAGGTCGTATTTGGTAGGTTCTCATGTCACAGTGTTTACGGACCACGCAGCCTTGAAATATCTTCTTTCTAAGCAAGAGGCAAAACCCTGTCTAATTAGATGGATGCTGCTCCTCCAAGAGTTTGATTTGGAAATCAAGGACAAGAAAGAAGTAGAGAATGTGGTAGCTGACCATTTGTCTAGGTTACCTCATCTTGTGTCCGATTCTAGTGACCTACCCATTAACAAGCATTTCCCTGATGAGCATATTATGCATATTAGCACCAATCCTCCCATCCAACCTCCTTGGTATGCAGATATAGCCAACTTCTTAGTGACTGGACAGATGCCTTCACATTGGATTACGTAATGTTTGTAATTTCTCTTGGGACGAACCTTACCTTTACAAGTATTGTCTAGATCAAATTGTGAGACGATACATCCCTGATAATGAAATTCATAGCATCATTGGGTTTTGTCACACTTTAGCTTGTGGAGGCCATTTCTCTTCAAAGAAAACCACTGCTAAGATTCTTCAATGTGGATTTTATTTCAATGTGGATTTTATTGGCCTTCCATTTTTAAAGATGTATATGAATATTGCTTGAGATGTGACCGTTGCCAATGCTTAGGAGCCCTGTCTAGACGTAATGAGATGCCTCAAAACCTGGTGATCATATTGGAAATTTTTTATTGTTGGGGGATAGATTTCATGGGGCCATTCCCTAAGTTGTTTGGCTTTGAATACATCCTAGTGGCCATAGATTATGTATCAAAATGGGTAGAGGCCATTGCTACTCGCACCAATGATCACCGAGTAGTGGTCAAGTTCTTTAAAGAACATATCTTTTCTCGTTTTGGGATGCCACGAGCAATCATTAGTGATGGAGGTAAGCATTTTTGCAATAAACCCGTTGGTATCCTATTGCGTAAATATGGTGTGACGCCCAAAGTGGGAACTACTTACCACCCAAAAAATAGTGGCCAAGTTGAATTAGAAAATAGGGAGATTAAAAGTATTCTTGAAAAGATCGTTAATCCCACTCGAAAAGATTGGTCTTTATGACTTGTGGATACATTGTGGGCATACCGGAGGCTTATAAAACCATTTTGGGTATGTCTCCCCATCGTTTTGTTTTTGGCAAGGCTTGCCACTTACCCGTTGGGATTGAACATAAGGCCTATTGGGCAATCTGGCAATTTAATGAGAGTATAGATGATGCCGGTGTATTTTGAAACCTTCAACTCAATGAACTTGAAGAATTAAGAAATGATGCTTTTGAAAATGCAAGACTTGCCAAGGCTAAGGTGAAGGAACTCCATCACAAGCATATTCATAAGAAATCCATCTATGTTTTTTTTTTTTTTTTTGGTAATTAGAAATCCATCTATGTTGGCCAAAAGGTTTTAATGTATGATTCAAGATTACATCTTTTCCCAGGGAAGCTTCGATCTAGGTGGTGTGGTCCCTTTATCATCCTTTCTGTCTTAGGTCATGGTGTGTGCAAGGCTTATAACCCACAAAATAATACCACTTTCAAGGTTAATGGCCATCGTCTCAAACCGTACTTAGAAAACTTTGTGGCGGAGATTGAAATGCGGGATCTTTTAGATCCCTCCCCCTTTTGAGTGAAATGGAATTAGGACGTGGTTATAGTTGTATCATAGTTAGGATTAATCATAGTTAGGATTAAGATAAGTTTTCTTTTTCTTTTCTTTGTTTTAGGATTTTTATTTGTGAGTTTAGGTCTTTGTTGAGTGATTAACACAACATAAAGTAGTTTTAGAGTGTCCCATTCTGTGGTCTGGACCCTCTAATCAAATGGTCTGGACCACAGTGAGCTACTGAGGAATTTTTGGAGGAGACCATTCTGTGGTCCAGACCCCTTCCAAACGGTCCGGACCCCAGCAAGCATTTCAGCCGAGAGACCATTCTATGGTCCGGACCATTTCCAAAGGGTCCGAACCCTACAACCTGAATTAAACCCCTCTTCGACCACTTTAAACCTCAATTTCATCTTCCAAACTCCAATTCCTCTCAAAGCCCCTTCCAATACTTGAAGAACCCTTCAAGAATCGGCAGTCCCAAGGTCTATTGAAATGGTTTTCGACCTCAATCTTCTTGTTCAAACTTCATAAGGTATGTTTCTTCCTCCATTTGAGCTCTAGATCATTTCTATGTTCATCATTCTTCATACCCGAGCCTCTAAGCTTCGAGGGTTTCGGATTTCTTGTGAAAAGAGGCTTTATTTCGAGTTTTTAACAAGGATAGGAAGTAAATAGTCCATTAGAGTGAATTCTTTCACCCCTTACTTCCTCCTTCCTATGGTCCACAAATTGGGTCCGAGGGTTCAAAGAACCCCCAATATTTGAGCTTAATTGCTGATGTTAAAGCTTTCTTTTGCAACTTTCACTAAAAATTTGTCAATTGAATCCATAGTGGATGATGTATGACCACTTAAAGGATTAAATTTGTGGAACCTATCTCGGGTGGATGATGTATGGCCACCATGAGGCTCGAACTTGTTGAATTTGTTGCACACATTCATGGTGGATGTTGTATGGCCACCTAGTTTGTCTATTGTGCATACATTCATTTCATTAGAACAGGCCACTGAACTTAGGTGGACATGGGGGTTGCATAGCTAATCATTGAATATTTATTTTTGTATTTGTGTAGCTCTCATGGCCCCAAGAACTAAAAGACCTGCAAATAGACAATTAGGGGCAAGTTCATTTGATAGACATAGATTTTGGAGAGAGGAGGCAGAACTCAAATATGATGAGATTTGGGCGCGTAAATATGTGGTGATTGAGAGATTTTGGCAAATTGATCATTTTAGGCATGAAGAGTTTATGCTCGAGCATAATTTTGAAGGCAGGCAGTGGCTTCAAGTGGCAAAATTCCATACTTATTGTATATTAGATTTAGTAAGGGAATTCTTTGCCAATTTCAGAGAGGGGTCTATCATCAGAAGAAGAAGTAGGGAACGCCTTGTTAGTTGGGTTAGAGGGGTTGAGATTACCTTAACCCCCGATGACTTTGCACAAGTTTTCCAAACCCCTAGAGTTGAAAACCCAGAGTTCACTTATCCTTCTGAAGTGACTCCATCATTCCCCATTGTAGCTTCTGAGATCTTGTTAGAATGACATGAAAGGGGTGCAGAGTATAGGAAGCCAGTATCTATACTTAAGGATAAATATTGGGCATTGCACATGTTTTCTTGCACAAACCTGCCACCTCATAATAGGAACTCTAATTGCACCCGCATTAGAGCTAAATTGATTTATGCTATTGGGATGGGATTGACAATTGACTTACCTTCCTATTTTTGGCACCAAGTGGCCTACACTTGTGAACACCCTAATGCTTTAACTGCATTACCTTTTGGTGGCGCACTCACAGAAATATTCAGAAGGAAGGGAGCCCGTATTACTGATGATTTACCCATAGCTGCTGGTTTGCATCCTTTCAATATCACATCTTATGTCAAATCCCGAGGCATAATCTCCCAAAAGAAGAGGAAGGTAGATGACCCTGACAGTCAGGGTGAACCTTCCCAAGCATTAGAGAAGCCAGAAGAGGATGAGGAGGAGGTTACAAATGAAGACTTAGCTGATCAAATAGGGGCACTGGCTGAGCGTATCAGTGTTATAGAGCAAAATCAAGAAGCAGATCACCAGCTCCTTCAGCGTATCCACCAAAGCCAGCAGACCCATGGACACTTCCTACAGACCATTTTGGACTACATTAGAGAGTCTCATCCACCTCTACCTCCTCAGTGATTTTTCTTGTTATTTTCGTATCTTTGTGAGTTTAGGGGAGAGGTTTATTGTTTCATTTATTGCTCCTAAAACTATGTTGTTCACTTTATTTGAAGACGAATGTATGTTTATGTATAATTAACTTTGTCATTTTGATATTTTTGCTTAGTCATGTTTAATTATTCCTTCCTGTTATCGTTTAAATTATTCTTTTAATTTTTAAACTTTAATGTTATTACCTTGTGTTGAGTTATTTTGATTACCTTTGTTCTTAACATATTATTTTGTATATTCTTTGAAAATAACAGGTACATTAAGTCTGGTTCTAACCATGACCATTTTAATCAGAAGGATAATTTTAATTTGTTAATTGGGCATAAACGTAAATGGGAAGCAGCACCCTACATGTCTAGTGATAGTGAATCTAAGAGTTCTGAAATTAATTGTGAATGGTGGCTTGAGAGATATTTTCTAGAGAGTAATTCCATACCTTTGCCACTTATATATCCCCCATTGATACATGTAACTCCTAACCAATTACTTGATGACCAATGGTGGAATGAAGTTGACTTTGAAGTCCTGTTAGAGATGGAATGGGCAAAGGTAACTGTAGCTAATGAGTGGTTAGATGCACCTTCTTTTGCCATAGACACTGATACTAGTATAGAGTCTGAGTTAAGTTCTTTGTTTGGATATACCGATATGCCACCTTTAGAAGATATCCCTAATATAGAGAGGATTGACACTTCATGTAAGGAGGGTGTTGCAATTCCCAATGAGTTAGACCAAGATGAAGCTTTTGGTACTACTTTGCAATTTCTTTTCACAAAACGAGGTAATATCTTTCTTTTTCTTATTCGTATTTATTCTTCTATTTGTTATGTTATTCATTTTGTTATTACATTTAATCCACCAATTTCTTTAATTTAGGTTGGGGGGACATGTTTACATGAAATTAATAATGGGTGCATGTTTGCTTTATTTGTGCTTTGCTGTTCTTTATGTGATTATCACATATTGCTCTTCATCATGCTTCCTTTACACACTACAGCCCATTCTTTTTGTTATGATTTCCACATTGAGGACAATGTATAGTTTAAGTTGGGGGGTAGAGTTCACACGATGAATTTGTGTGAAAAATTGAAAATTGTCAAATTTTTTGAAATTTCGAGCATTCTTTTTGCGCTTAAACATATGACTTAGCACATTTAAACTTAGATATTGCCTCTTTGGTTTGGTTGATTGTGGATTAGAGTGAAAAAGTGATAATTGAATTTTGTTCAAACTTTGATAGGAAACTTAGTTCAAATGGAATGTGTCATTACCTTGTACAAATTTTTGATTATCATAGAAAAGAACTATGTGCTTAGGAGTAGATTTTGTTTAATATTGGTTAATTGAGCATTCTTGGACTAGGTGGAGACTTACACCCCTATGGTGAGCTTTTGAGCCTTATATTCTTTTCTTGAGGGGTTGCCCATAATCACAGCTCTGTGGCTCTTCACTATGAATTTTCATGCACCAATTGCATTACACACACTTGCATGAGTATCCCTCGGTACATTATGAGTTGTTGCAAGTTTAGGACATGATGCTAGGCCTTCTTTGTTATTTTGAGCCTTTTATCTTTCTTGATATAAAATTGCCCTAGGAACCAACTTAAAGCCTCATAATAAAGTGCGTGGTAAATTTTTCTCTTCTTGGTTCACCTCTCACATGTTGTCCCTTACACCCTATTCACACACTTTTAGCCTTACCCTTATATGTCTTGGGGTAAGAAAGTGCCTCAAATTCTAAGTTGGGAATGTGGGATTGGGAATGTAAGCTTTTGAGAAGTAAAGGGAGGATGAATGTTGGGATGAGAATGTATGTGAAGTTTTCAATTCAAAAAAAAAAAGAAGAAAAAAAGAAGAAAAAAAAAAGAAGAAAGAGAAAAAAAATTATTAATTATTTATTCCTTTGGTACATGAAATTGTGGGACTTACACGTTGTTTGCAATATTTGAAATTGTCCCATGGATAGTATTTAGCATGAATAAGTTTCTTGTTGGGATCCTTGTTTGGGTTGGAAAGAAAAAGGGTAGTTGGGATGTGTGTGCACTTCTATCCCAAGGCATGTGCTTTGACTTCCATATCTTCCGTTGTAAACCATTACCCTTGGCCAAGTTACAACCAAAAAAAGACCTAGTGGATTCTAAGCAAGCAACTCTTATATTGTGCATGTAGTGGTCTTGTGAAGGATGTGTGGTGTGATTTTCTACATATGCATTGGAATACTTTTGTGAGCTGTCCACTTTGATCTTTGATTTGATTCACTCACTTATTTGTGGGGTTATGTGCAACTAGGATGGCATTATTTGCTAGTAGGTATGTGTGAAACCTTGATGAGTGAATTCCTTTGTTTATGAGTGGAATCTTGTGAGAATTTGAAGTCAAAACTTAATTCCAATTATGCTCATAAAACCTTGTTGAATGAATGCAACAATTTTGCACATATGTTCTTTCTATTTTGATAGTGCATGAATGAATGCTTAGTGCAGGGGAATTACACAAGATATTTGGATTTTGTGACTTGTTGAGTTTGAGCCTAATTCAATGTTGATCTTGATTACTCTTTGACACATTAATACCATGCCATGGAATTTTGTGGGTAGATTCATTGCAAACCCTCACGAGACCTTACTCGTCCACTAGGGGGAACCTAGGGGTTTAAAGGGCTTGCTGCACGTAGCTAAGTGTAGCCGTGTTTCCAACGAAAAGAGAAATAGGGTAGCATTTGCATTTCATTTTAATAAAGTTATTGCTAGGGACTAGCAATGTCCAAGTTGGGGGGTATGATTACACTTGAAAAGTGTAATTACAAACTCTATATTTAGATACATTATAATGCATTTGAATGGTTAAATTTA